>CM026417.1:18694397-18713411 GCA_014858505.1 Corymbia citriodora subsp. variegata | reverse complement strand
AAAAGTGGATACAATGTCCTACGAGCCAAGAACAGACCTCTCTTTACCGCCATGGCATCTTCATCCTATCAGATCCCAAAAACACTTTGGCTCGAAATATGGAAACTACCAACACCTCCTAAAGTCAGATTTTTCACTTGGTGTATATGCCATGACGCTTTGCCTACCAAAGAAAACCTCCACAAAAGGAAATTAGTACCTGATGAGCGCTGCCCAATCTGTCACCTCGCCCCAGAAACCCCCGAACACCTCTTCCTCCTCTGGTCTTGGACCAAGCAAGTCTGGACAGCAGCGGAAATCCCATTACAAACCTCGCCGACAACAATCACCCGGATCGACAGAACAATAACTGACTTCCTTACCTCGCCCACTTACCGGCGACGAAAGCCCTCTTCGCTAACATCCTTTGGTCCATCTGGAAAGCTCGAAACAGAGCGGTCTTCGCACAGCAGCGCCCTGACCCACAGACCGCAGCCACAGAGGCCCGATTACAAACAGATTTACAGGAGAAATGGATAACAAACAGCAGCTCCAACCGCTCACCTCAAACGGAGATCTGGACGCCGCCGGGACCGGGAGCCGTGAAGATCAACGTCGATGCTGCCTGGAACAGCCCCGCGGAAGGTGCGACAGCCGGCCTCTGCAGAAACGAACACGGCTTCCTCCTTGCTGGCTTCACAAGTTCGATCCGCGCTCCATCTGCCCTCACCGCTGAAGCCCTAGCGATCAGGTCAACTCTACTGTGGTTGGAAGAACAACGAAGCACAGATCGAACTGAAAGTCTTCTCCTCCAAAACGTGCAGATCAGTTCCGACAACTTAAGTGCAGTTCAAGCCATAGTGGGCCGTGAAGCACCTCCATGGGCCTTGCGTTCGGTGGTCTTGGATTGCAAAAGGATGCTGGGCCAACAACAACAAACCCAGCTGCTATACGAACCAAGGACTACAAACAAGGCCGCTGATTGGGTCGCTAAGGCCCATTTAGCCAATACCCTCCCATCTACCTGGGTAGCTCGCCCTCCGCAACCTCTTTTATCTATCTTACGCTTAGAGTTTGGCTCTACTTGTAACAGACCTTTGAGTTCGTAATGAAAACGACCCCCTTCTGACCAAAAAAAAAAAAAAAAGTTGAAAATTCACGGAAAAATGAAACAGAGAACGCATGAATAAAAGAAAAGGACAAGGAAAGTAAATGTTTCGAAACATTAAAGGGAAATTAAACTACAGGACTGAGATTAAAGTGCGTGATAAAGAACATCGGAATTGAAACTAAAACTAAATGAAATTACAACGCACTTGAAATCTACATAAGTTAAAAGTACAACATTAAATTGATATTCACATGACACATTACGGAGGAAAAGTTTCGGACTTCAGAACTAAAACTGAATGACATTGGAAATAAACTCAGATGAGAATTTAATACAATTTGGCATAGTTGGTCCATTTTCTTCCTCCTCTTTTCCTTATGGGTATATGTGGAGCTTTGAAATGATGCTTTTCTCTTCCTTCTGTCATTCCTTCCTCGAGCCCATCTCAACTTGACTTTTGGGTACTTGATTGTAATTGTTTTACCCATACTGTGGAGCACTTGCAGTAATGCCCTTCCGACTAAGAAAAATTTACACAAGAGAGGAATGATACCTGAACCCACATGTGTGCTTTGCGGCCAAGCTACAAAGACGACAGAGCACCTCTTCATGTTGTGCGAATGGATCAAGCAAATTTGGGCAGATCCGAAACTAAACATTGATATCACACCTTCAAATATAGCTCAGATGGATAAGTGGGTATGTGCTTTCCTTACCTCCAAGAACACCATGGAGCTAAAATCTTTCTTTGGAGGAGCGATATGGCAGATTTGGAAGGGATGTAATGCGCTGGTCTTCCAAAACCGAAAACCCAATCCGAGACTATTCTTGAAGACGCCTCCTTCATAACTCAACTATTTGTGAGATGGAACCAGCAATAACCATCAAAAGAGGAGGTAGTAGAACGAAGGGAAGATAAACGTGGACAGCTGCTGGTGCAATTTAACCATGATCGGATCAATAGCAGGGATAGTCAGAGAGAGCTTGGGGCGACTTACAAATGGATTCATCAAAAAAGTCCATGCCTCCACTGTTCTGATCGTGGAAACCCTAGCGGTGAGGGAAGCCTTGCTGTGGGTGAAAAAGAAACAGAACGTACGAACAGATCTCCTCATAGGAACTGATCTGCGAGAGGAAAATGATCTGCACGTGGTCATATCTTTTGATAACGTATCTAAAGTAAAATGCGTTTTGGGCCGAGAAACTCCTCCATAGGCCGCACGGGCTATTATCAGTGATTGCAGATCGATTTTGGGCCAACTAAAAGGAGCGAACAAGGCTGTGGATTGGGTGGTCAAAGCCCATAAAGCCAGCTCCCTCCCTCCCTCCGAATTGGATCACCAACCCGCCTCACTCTCTTTGGTTAATTTTATGTATGGATCAAGAAACATCATGTTTTTCTTATTCTGGTCACTAATGACAGTTCTTATTCTGACCAAATTTTTTTTTTGACGCTGAGCCCAATAACTGTTACCCCACTAAAATGACCTTCTGAAAGAATCTCTTTCCTGTCACTTATAGAGCTATTTCCTTTTCATACTTCGTGGCTTCCGGGCCACACGTACTTCCTTCCCTTACCAATTCACTGTTATATCTTAACACTAATTATGCCATAAAGGTTGATTTGATGATGAAGAACTTAAGTAAGTGAATCCGATGCACATGGATACGAAAGAAATAAAAAAATAAACCGATTACGCGCTTAAAGAGAGGGCATCCCCCGAATGATTGATGGGCAGCGAAAATTCAACTTGAGGCCCTTGGTAACGGTGCCAAACAAGTGCCTCCTACCCCTAAAAGCAAAAGCCACCTAGAAAGTGCTAGATGGGGTGAAAAGTCCCTCAATTTTCAGAACAATAAAAGAAGACAATAAATGATCTGTCATTTTTTACCCCTCAATTTTTTTTTGTCTCGAAATCTCTCTTCTTTGAACATAGTTTTTTTCAAAAAAAATTCTACATACGAAATATCTTATCTTCTTAAAAAATTGCCATATAATAAACCCTAAAATCTCGATTGGAATATGTTTTTCCTTTTTTGGAATTTCATTAGGAAGGAGGATGACAAACTTGTGCTTGACATGGACAAATCTAACTTCAGCTCCATTTGTTTATTGTGCTTTAAGGAAGGCCACATTTTATCATAATTATAATTATCATATCTACATTCAATATATATAAAAGAAGCAAGAGAAGTGGGTGAAGTAACCCATTTTTGCCAAGATTGGAGGAAAAGTTTAATCAAAAGGCACATATATGACATCAAATTTGACCACTGCATTGTCTTGTAGTGAGAGAACCAATCGCCAAATTTAGTATCAAGAGTAGTCTTGGTGCACCGGAATATATTATGTATATTAGTTGTGTCACCAAAGAATATAATGATATCGTCACATCACATATCGTCAAGGGATGATGATATTTTTAGGGTCTTCAGACAATCATCTAGCGGCCAACAAGGGTCATTGGGCCTTGCATGTGGTCAGCGAGGGTTGGTTGATCCTCGTCTGTGACTAATGAGAGTTGGTTGGTGACCTCACCAGACTTGATAAAAAAAAAGGGAATAGAAAAAAGAAAAAAATCAAATTTTTTTCAAAATATTGTCTACATTAGGACTAGCCATCTTATTTGGCATTAGTTTTGTCTATATTAGCGATTTTCGATTAAAATTAGCAAATTGTGAAAATGTTTAAGACTTAATCGACACAGTTTAAAGGTTTAGAATTCTTTGGACAATTTTCATCTCTTCAGTATCTTCTATGTATATCTCGACTAGCTAAGATCTCTCTAAGATCTCTTTAGCATAGAATTTTCCCATGAGGAAGTCAAAGTTTAGGTGCGAGTTTTGTATTTTCTTTGAACTAACATTTCAAAGCAAGAGGAAGCTTCTAATTTTTCTTGACTTTTAGGACAGTGGATAAAACGCTAGCCAATTTGTTGTGGTATTCTTCTGATCATCGTTGTCGTTAATTGTACAAAGTAGCATATTCTAAATACACATCATATTTCTAACGGGATTTAAGGAAGACTATAGATGGCAAATGACTTTTTTTTTTAGCAGTAGTTCCATGAAATTCAGTTTATATTGATGTTAAATTTACCCAAACGAAACAATGCACCAGTAAGTATGGACAGAGAGATAAATAAACAAGCACAAGGCAAAACCCCCAAAGCAACAAGTCGAAGAAAGAAACTATTAACTTAGCTATTTATCATTTAATGGATACGCGGTCCGTCCCATGGTTGGATCGACGGAGAGGGTTTCCTCGGAGATCGGTGGTTCCATCTTGTGCATAATCATCGACTCCTTGTACCACTAGTGACATTTTGAATGTGTATGAGATATGAGTTTGTGTTTCGCTGATTGTTGAACCCCACAAGTTCTTTGGCACTAAAAGCTAACTTGTGCGAAGAACTTCGCAACCCCCACAAACACTCTTTTATAGTGCTACACAGATTCGAGACTCTCTTGCTGCAGTTGAGTTGACTTTCCCATTCTCACCTCACTCAGTTTGCAATTGCATAATGACACAAACGCCATGGCCTTGTGGGCTTTCTACCTTTGTCTTCTTCTTTTTCTTTCTCCTTTCTCAATTTGCCTTTAGTATTCTGTTTTTCTATCTATTAAGAGATCTCAAATTGTATACAAGTTTTAAGTTTAAAAGATACTGCAAATGCCATAACTTTTATATGAAACACACTTTAATACCAAAACCTTTCAACAGATCATTTCAATACCATTTTGATCAAAAAGAATTGATAACTTAAGTGTTAACTCCTATTTGGAACGCCGGAAATGCGAGGTGGCATTACTATATTGTCAATTTGCTAATGTGGCTAGTTGAATAATTTCAATAAGCAAAAAGCAACGTCATTGGCCCTTATTCCTTAAATTAACAATTGGGGCTAAATTAGGGCAAAGAAGCAACCCCAATCGCTGGGCAAAGATCACACTTGTTTTCCCTTGAAAGTCAGAAAAATTCACGGAAAATTGAGATGAAGAATGCACGAATAAAAGGAAATGACAAGGAAAGTACATATTCGAAACATTAGAGGGAAAATTAAACTGCAGGACTGTAATTGAAACAGAATATTGGAGTTGAAAATGGAAGCAAATGAAAATTACAATGTACTTGAAATCTAGCCACGCTAAAAGCACAACCTGGGACTGATATCAACGTGACACATTGATGGAGGAAAAGCTTTGGTTTTTAGATTTAAAATTGAATGATTTGAAAATAATAAACTTCAGACGAATATTTAATAGGGTTTGGTGTTCGTCGTTATTTGAACTTTTAATAGGGTTTGACATAATTGTTGGGATATTCTTCCTCCTTTGTTTTTGGCTCTAACATGATATTCTTTATTAAACTAAGAAACGATGATGTGCATGTATCTAATGACCATCTAGAAACTGTGATGTCATTTTTGGACCTATTTTCCGTGTGCTTGTGGAAAATATCTTTCGAGAAAATTTCTCCTTATTTTCCGGTGTTTAAGGCGTGGAAAAAAGTGGACGAAGAAAGCGGGTTCCGATCGGTGGAAAATCTCCTTCTAAAGTTGTAGAAAATTATTTCTGTTCCCGCCTTTGTTGCGTGTGCTCTTCTTCTCGTCCTTTTCTCCGACACGTCAAGCTCCATGGTGGGGGTGGCTGCACCGGAGAGATGGAGGAGAAGAAAGGAAAAAAAAGAAAGAAAAGAATAAAAAATAAAAATAATTTAAAAGTAAAAAATGTCTCCGGAAAAATAGATTCTTTATACCAAATGGAAAATATATTTCAGGTCTCTTCAGGTTTTGTTCAAATACTGAAAAATACCGTTATCTTTTTAGAAAATAACTTTTTGGAAAATATTTTCTAAAAAAATTATATTTTCTGTGAAACAAATCAAGTCTAAAGGCTTCATCAAATTTCCAATTCCCCTCACATATATGTTAAAACAAGATCAAGAAATTTAAAGCCATCTGGGCTTTACCTATGAAATTTGACTGAGAAGATCGACTTTTTCTTGTGACAAAGTTCACAAGTTTTGGAATTAATCAGGTTCATCTTAAAGAGTCAAGTTAAATTGGAAGAAAATCCGTCTTAGCCTAGAAAAAGCGCACAGAGTGAAGATAATGTAACGGGAGGAAAGGAAAGAAGATCTCTTCGAAGGCAAATTTTTTGTTTTGGGTGATGGATGATGACATAAAGCTAACTCGTTTCTAAACATAGAGTAAATTAATAATGTAATGAATTTTTTTTTTTTGGTTTGTTTGAAATGTAAGTATCATTTATAAGATGACGTATAAGAGTTTAGGAGCATTCTCCATCATTACAAAGATAACTAAAAATGCAAAAAAATAGAGTGAAGGAGTCTCCATATAATAGCCTATCATGTAATGATCTGTTTCGCAACAACAACCATCTGTACACAAATGTAAAGGCACGCATGTAGCTGTAACGCCGAGAGCTGTACAAGGGCTGAATATTATTCAACAAGTAGAGCTTAGCATATAAGATAGCTTCATAATAATCTTTTCAACACAAATCCGATCTGTGGCATTTTTACCTATACCAGAGCTATGTCACCGGCACTCCCTTCTCCTTCCGCAGCACCGGCTCTGTCATCTCTTCCTCGAGGACCACCATCTAATCCTGATGCCTCGGCGTGATACACATAATAGAGTTTCACCATGGACAGGAAGAACGCGAAATTCAGGATGTTGAGCACTGCGAAGAAGGCGTAGTAATAGTCGAGGCACGAAGCATTCAGGTTGTCTAGGATCCAACCGTGGTGGCCGTGCCTCTCAGTGATGTGCGAGACTGTGGATAGGAGGAAGCTGCTGAGGAAGTTGCCGACCCCAATTGTGATCATTAAATAAGACGTGCCCAGGCTCTTCATGCTCTCTGGCGCTTGGTCGTAGAAGAACTCGATTTTCGCTCCTTCCAGGAACGCGTTGGCCGTTCCCATGAGCACGAATTGAGGAAGCAGAATGAAGATTGTCAGTGGGATTTGTCCTTCCGATTCGACCAAATTGTGCTCCCCAGCCACTCGGAGCCTCCATCTCTCGGTGAAGGACGCCACGGTCATGATCACGATGTGGAGGACGAGGCCGATCCCCATCCTTTGGAGAAGACTGATGCCTCTCGGGTTCTTGGTCCATCTTCGCACGAGCTTGACGAAGAAGCGGTCATACATCACAAAACATACAAGCTCCGACATGGTCACGAATCGGGCTAGACTCGCCGGGGGGATCTTGAAGCTGCCGATACTGCTGTCTAAGGTAGTTCCTTGCTTGACGAAGAGGGTATTGATCTGAGCTGCCATGCAGCTCGGGACGATAGTCGCGATCAGCATCGGGATCATAAGCAGCATTTGTTTCGTCTCCTCGACTTGGGTGACCGAGCATAGCCTCCACGGAGAAGTCGTGCCGGTTCGGACGCATGCTTTGTTCAAGAATCTGCAGGGAGAGTGAGCCACAAAGTAAAACTTTCTGATTTTGAACCCACGAGAAGTGGAAGTCGAGGCAAATTACTACCTCAGGGTTGGTGTTGAGTCGATCCTGAATTTCCCCTTCGTGGCATCCTCTTGTGGGTCCAGCTCATAAAGCTCCTTCGGATCGCTAGGAACCGAAGCCCTCCACTTCCTCACGGTGGCCACGATGACCCGGGCCGTCCTCGTGAGCGGGCTGCCGGCAGGCACCCGGTGGCGGTAGAAAGGGGTCCCGGCGAGGAAGATCACCACAGAAATCACGAGCCCGAGGATCGGGAGCCCGTGCCCGAGGGCCGAGTCTGCGTTGTCCTGAACATACCCAAGGACGAAGTTGGCACAGAGGGTCCCAAAGAAGACGCCGACCGACCGCCAGTTGGAGTAGGCGAGCTTGTCGGCCTTCTCCTTCGGGTCGGCGTCGTCGAACTGGTCCGCGCCGATCGTCGGGACGTTGGCCTCGGCCCCGCCGCTCCCTACCGCCAGCGCGTACAGCGCGCCGTAGAAGACGGCGAGCTGCAGCGCTGAGGCCTCGTTGCAACTGCCGCCGTCGGCTGCCGAGCAGCGACGCGGCCTGAGGCCGGGAAGCGAGACGGCCAGGGTCCAGACCGACATGCCCTGCGCAGAGAGATATACATGCGCTTAACCTAAGACGGAAAAAATTGGGATTCTTCCCTCGAAAGGTCGCTTTCTCAACTGCTTTACGATTTTGACCAATGCGAGGTGGGAGTAGGACAACACGTACCGTGAGATGGACGGCCGATGCGACGACGATGGTCCAGTAACGGCCGAGATGGGCGTCTGCCACGTACGCGCCAAGGACGGCAATGATGTAAACCGTGCCGACCCAATTGGTGACATTGTTGGCCGTTTGGACCGTGCCTTGACGGAGATTCTCGGTCAGATAGAGGACTAGATTGGATAGAAAACCGCTGCATGCCATGCTCCTGAAGACCTCGTACGCTGCAGCAATTAGTCAACAAGTCAATATGATAATGATAATCAGAAAATCTGGTATGAATAAGTGGTCTTCCACAGTTCCACTCTACTTTTTCTTAAAAAGAAAATAGGTCTCAGTTAAGTTCCTTCAGTTAAAGAAAATGTTGCTAATAGAAAAAGCAAATGCACGACCAGTGAATGCCGTAAAATGAGGCTGACTTATTCAATATATTAAGAGGTAAAAATCATCATAATTCTAAATTATATGCACTGTGATATATTACTTTAAATTTTTCTTGAAATCAAAATTCAAAACTTACATATATATATATATATATAATACATTTATCCCAAACTTCTATAATGTGACACATTGATTCCAATTTTTGTTTTATGATATCAAAAATTCAAAACTTTTTTTTGTGACACACAGGTATAAATTTGAAATTTTTGATATCACGAAATAAATTTTAGAGTAAATGTGTCATATAAGTATACGTTTGATATTTTTGGTATAATAAATGTGTCACAGTAGGTAAAACTTTGAGTTTTTTGTGGCTTTTTTCCTATATTAAGTACATAGTTGGAGATCTATGATTTCTTAATATGTTACATCTGAAACTAAAGTGAAGTAATTAAATATTGAGCATAAGATCATGGAAAAAGACAGGGAGAAAGTCATACGTACACACACGTTTGCGTGACTAAGTTTCGTCTCCGCACCAATTCCAGATGCATGATTAGAGGAACGAAATAAATAGGTCAAATAGATGCTTCCAATCTCTCCTTTATTATTGGAGTTAATGTTAAGGAGCTAGCTCTTCCAAGCTCTGGATCATACTTAAGCCTTAATGAGGGACATAAATGACGTAACAAATCGCAACATATGGTTGATTATGACAGGGGGGGAAGATACTATTGGCTATCTTTTTATCAACTATATATATATATATCAACTAATTAAAAGTCTACCACCCACTTGGGTGGCGTTGCTGGTTCGCGCTCTCTTCCTTTCGCAAAAGGTCGAGAGTTCGAATCCCAGCTTCGTCGTAAAATGATTTAACCGGTTTCACGTGTGTGGTGGCTAGCACGTGTGGCCTAGGGTTTACTCCTCCGGCTGTCGGTGGGGTGCGGGGTTCCCTGGGTCACCAAAAAAAAAAAAACTAATTAAAAGTCTATCTATTGTAGAATTTTATCACAAGAAAGTTAGGTTTAGGCACGAGTCTTGTGCTTTCTTTAAACATAATTCAAAGAAAAAAAAAGTAAATCTCATTTTTATTAACTTTTTATGCGGTGGATAAAATACCGGCCAACTCGTGGTAGTGTCATTTTGATTATCATCATCAACTGTACAACGAAGTATTCCTAATTCAAATGGGATTTAAGAATACTTATAGATGCAAAAGTACTTTCGGTATGTTGAAATAAAATATTAAATTCCAAGATAGAACATCAGAATTTGCCGGCCAACCAATTATTTATGGGTATTTTTTTTCCTTTTTGCGAAAATAATGGCCACCGGTATTGAATTTTGTTTTCTTTTCTGCCTAGACAACCCAACTGAAGTAATCAACCCTGTGCCCTGAGAGCGCCAAAGTAAGGCACAACCTCCAAACATGTCCATGATAAATGATGGTAGGTTAATCTTTCCAGTTACCCTCAACACCCAATATGAGTCGTTCACACATTGGGAGTTCAAAACTAAATCATCAAGAAAGGTAAAATAAAAAAAGTGAAAATGGTTGGATAAAACATGCTGTGTAGAGAGAGAGAGAGAGTACCGAGGATGAAGGCGCAGGCGGTCCATCGGCCGTGCTTGGATCGACAGACAGGGTTTCTTCCGAGATCAACAGTTCCATCTTGTGTGTAATCATCAACTCCTCCTTCCACAAGTGACATTTTGTTTCTATGATATGTGACTGAAGTTTGTATGAGTGTTGACAGATGCGAGCTCTTTCGTACCAAATGAGAAGAGAACTTGGAGTACAGAGCTTCATAAATCCAAAACTGGACTTTTATAGCACGACGCATGGAGTTCGCGGGCATCTAGAAACACCATACGAGGGCATCTAGAACACCCTATGCCTGCTGCTTCCAAATTTCCATATGCCTGCTGCTTCCATTTCTGACTTTCTACGTTTGTCTTCTCTCTTTTGACCTAACTTCGAATTTGCCTTTTATTTTCCTTTTTCTTTTGTTTCTCAAGGGATGCCGTCGAAGATGCGGATACCTTCACTTAGGTAGATCGCTAAGAGAGAACTCAAGTTCAAATTGTCAACATATTCAATTAGACTCATCTATATTAACTGTTTCACATTATATCAATTTTTTTTTATGTGGACTTTGTAATATAACTCATGCGCACATCTCAACACTTTACATCATAATGTTTGTTATTACGGTGAACTACTTTGGCAGATCCAAATTGTCATGAGCAAATAAATATAGGGGTGAACATCAAACAAAACAGATCATGGCTAGATCAATGTCTTATGTATACACCTTACCAAAAAAAAAAAAATGTCTTATGTATAGAATTTCCAACTTAATTTATAGCTTTCCTTGAATAGAGAAATCTATCAAGTTGTCCCTTGAATGCTTTTCGGAGGTAATCTATAATAGAACATATCATATCAGTCCCAAATCGGATGATAATGCAAGGGTGTTATTCATTAGGATGACCTATCATTACTGATTTGATCGTTTGGCTTGCGCAAAATATGCTATATCATCGTGTAGATACTTTGAACACTCCTTTCGGGGTCTTGCCCAAGTCAAACACATCGCTAACCTATTCATCACTTAGATAATGATTTGGCAATAATATCTCTGAAATATGAACTGAAAAACGCCATAAATCCTCTGCAACTTCATGACCGCAACATTGAGTTAGTGTGGCAATCTCTCTTTTTAAGCACGAGTTGAAATTTTCGAGCAAAGGGCAAATGAGCTAGGGGAATAGGAAGTTTCTCGAGGCTTTAATTGAAAATAAGTGAGAAAATGACATCTCGGTTTCTAGATGGTCACGAAACCTCACACGATATCATCCTTTAGTTTAATAAAGAATATCGTGTTAGAGTCAAAGCAAAGGAGGAACAAGATATGACCAATTATGTCAAAACCTATTAAATTTCAAGAAATGGCCAGCACCAAATTCTATCAAATGTCATTTAGTTCTAAAAACCAAAGCTTTTTCTCCATTAACGTGTCATGTCGATATCGATCCCACGTTTCTTCCAGTATTGTACCTTTAAGCATGGCTAGATTTCGAGTACGTTTTCATTTTCATTTGCTTCCAGTTTCAATTCCAGTATTCTGTTTTAATCTCAGTTTTGCAGTTTAATTTCCCTATAATGTATCGGAACATGTACTTTCCTAGTCATTTTCTTTCATTCGTGCATTCTCCATCTCAATTTTCCGTGAATTTTTTAAACTCTAGAGGGATCAATCTATCTAGAGGGAAAACATCTTGATAGATTGATCGCCATGTGGTTGAAATTAAAACCAGAGAGGAAGCTTTCATTTGCTTTCCCATCGTCTGAAGTCAAGTTTCATGGCAAGTGCGATCTTCACTTGGCAATACCATGTCATTCCCAAATAGCATAAATTTTTGGAACAAATGACTGCTCATGAGAACATCATCCTCCTTTCGATTATACATCCCTAAAGTCTGGGATTCGTTCCTTCGTTGGGCTGAATTAAAGCAAGAATTGACAGAATGTTTGCTCTTTTGCCTTGACCAATCAACATTAGCTTGGTGATTTGTCAGCCTCAAATCCCTATCACTGTTAAATTTCGAAGGAGGTATGTTCAAATGTATTTACCAATAAAATAGATAAAGCTATATCTTACTTGGTTTAACAAGGCCAATCATATTGAGTGAATATCTATCCAATGTTATCCTTACTCTTTGTCAAGTGATGGTTTTGGCTCACCGACGTTCGGTCGCCACCGAAGCCCTTCACCTAAGTGCTGCGAGTTACTGAGCTTCTTTTGGAATTTATAAAAAAATTATATAACTAAAGTCTTTTATAAGTATAGTTTTTTTGAAACAACATTTAAATCCAAGTTGCTTCCTAGTGCACATCTTAATTACATTTTACTAAACACTTTGAATTTCCAGGAAAAAAAAAACTTTGACTTAGGATGTGTTTGTTCTAATGAAATAATTTTTTGCAAATTAGGTTTTTGAACTTTCAAATATTTGGTTTGCTGAAATTGATCAGTCAACAGAATACCATTGAAAGTCAAAGAAAATATGTATACTTAAAGTTAGAAAAATGAAAAAAAATGGAAAATATTTTCCCGAAAATGATTTCTTGGAAAAAAATTTCTTTTATCATGAAGTTTTTCTTAAACAAATATGCTTTTAGGGTCTGTTTGTTTTACTGAACTGTTCATAATAATGAAAATTATTTTCTATGGAAATCATTTTTAAAGAAAATGGTTAGTTTTCATTTATTTGGTGATTTACAAAAAGTGGTTTCTTCTTGCCATAAGATGTTTTTCCTCAATCTAAGTTTGTTGTTTCTAAAACGTTTTCTGTATATCAATTAGTTTTTCATCATTTAAATATCGGAAAGTCGAAAAATAATATTTTGAAAATAGTTTTCTCATCGAATAAACAGACCCTACATTTCCCTAACTGCTCTTCCAAACGTATCTGTTGGAGAGGATGGCGTACCATGGAATGTTGTCCGACCTTGTCCTCTAGTTGTCCAAGAAGCTTCACCAAGGCACTGTCAAGGCGGCCGACAATGTCACCAGCATCTATCTTGCGATGTGAGTCCACATTGCCATCGAAGTGTGTCACGCGTAAACTTATAGCCATGAGCTTATGGTGTTTCCAATATAGAGTCACAGTCAGATTGACATGCGAAAATCGTGCTAAGCTGGGCAGAAATTCAGCCTTTTAAGTTCTATAAAAGAGTAAACATATAATCTGAATTGAGTTGACAGAGTTTTTCTATTACTTAAGCTCGAATCCACTCAATTTTGCCAGCTGGATACACGATCGGAGCTTGATTTTGTCAAGTTCGAGATCGGCCCGAGCTCGAATTCGAGTTTTTAAAATACAATAGAATTGGTTATTTAAAAAAGATATAAGTTTGACCTAGGTAAGTAATCGGACTACTTGAATTCAAAATATTAATCGAACCGAACCAAGTTTGACTAATCTAGTGGTTGAATTCGGGGCAGCTCAAGAAAAGCTTGACTATTTCTCAAGATTGATTAGTGACGGAAATCCATTACAAAAGTTTAAAGGAAGCACGCGTATGATAAAGTGCTGAAGAGCCTAAAGTATAATTCTTAACTAGTCTATGGGAAAAAGTACATCACATTTATTGTCGAGGCGCATTATGAAAAGTCCAAAATGTATTTTGTAATTTGTCTTTGTAGAGACAAAGGTATAACGAATTAATCCACAAGGCGCGTTAATAAAATATGATCAATTAAATTTATCAACAGATTTATGAGTACTTACTTATTCCATACTAGTCGACAACTTCTAATAATACGAGGGATTCGTTTTGTACAAGTTAAAACTTGTTTTTGTCTTTGTTTGCGAGCCAAAAATATTCTGGATTCGATCCACCCGCGGATTATATTCCACGCGAGCGGAGAGTCCAAAGGCGAAATAAATAAATAAATAATCATTTGCCGTGATGGACTCAACACGCTTCCAAAATTCTAGCAACAAGTACCAAAGGCAAATCGGACCGCCGTTTTGAAGGTCTGAACCCTCTCGACTTGGAGGGTTCTTTCCATGCTGCTTGGTCTTCCACGCTTATCTTATTAAGGAATCAACCTGGTTCAGTCATCTAGTCAACTATACCATCGTATGTTTTGTCTATTTTAAGACGTAAATCACATGCGTGATTTGGAACCGACTTACGAAATCAGTAACTAATGAACACAACAAAATATGACTATCTAGAGGTGGTAAAGTCTTAAGGATTAACGGTTCGTTTGTATTGCGGAAAATTTACTATTTCTGAAAAATATTTTTCAAGAAATAAAATGATTTTTTTCGATATTTGATTGAAACCTGAAAAAAAAAAAACTGGAAAGTATTTTCCGTTGTTGAATATAGAAAATATGATCGGGAGAATCATAAAAAAAATCATATTTTTATTATTTTTTATTTGCATATATTCTTTTTTTCTCCTTTCCTTTTCTTTTTATTCTTTCTTAACTGGTTGTCGGCCATGGCAATGGCCACTAGCTAGCCACAGGCAAACTCGATCTTGTCAACCAGTGAACAACCAAGGAAGAAGCAAAAAGAAAAGAATATATAAAAATTTTGAATTTTGAATTTTTAAAAGAATATTTTTGTAAGAACAAACGTTTCATCAACCAAAGACCCGAGCATGACTGTTGAAAGCTCGCCCATGGCCATAAGCTTGAGGGTCGAGACCAGAGCTCAAGTGTCAAGAATCCAAGCACAGCCATTATGGGCTCAAGCTTGGGTGCTAGAGCATTAGGTACATGCACCATGGGTTTGGGTTCGGCCTCGATGGACCCAAGCATGGGCATTGGGGCCTAGGCCTGAGTATTAGAATCTCGGGTTTGTTTGCTAGAGAGTTGATCTTGAACGCTAGGATTTAGGAATCAACGTTGAGGTTTTTGTGCCCAATTATAAAGTTTCGAATTCTAGCGCCAATACCGAGTAATATTTTGGAAAACATTTTCCGCCTCTTTAAAAAAAAAAATCATTTTTCTAAGTTTAAATTTTGATAGGAAAATGTTTTACATTGATTCATTTACTAAATAATTCAAATGCAGAAAAACGAGGAAAATGTTTTTCGCGAAACAAACCAATCTTAAGTTTAAACACTCGATAAACAAGCCATGTGTTAGTATCCAACACTTGATAAATTGCTCGTGGTAAATAAGTGTAGCTCAATCAAGGCTCATCAATATTACTTTGATAATTTGTAAACGATTACTAACTACCAGATCAATAAAAACCGCCATCAGATCAATGTTTTTTATTATCATCTTTCTAATTAATACGTAGTAAATTACAAAGAAACACGCTCTACACATGTGAAGATTTCGTCTTATATAATCAGTATTCTACCTATGACCAATCAGGATAGCGATATTTCTTTATCTAACATATTATATATTACTTAATTGAAAAGCGATTGACTAATTTATATGCAAAATACACTTTTCTTGGACGAGAAAATTGAGGATATCGAGCTTACTTCCCATAGGGCATGTCTGTGTTGACCCTGGCCATCTCGCTTCCCCTCCTCAACCATCCTCAATGCTCGGAAGCCGACGTCGACAGTTGCAAGAAGCCGTCCACATTGCAACTCGCCCGTCTTCTGGCGGGCGCGCTGTACATGCTGGTGGTCGGGACGGCGGGACCAAGCCCAACATCTCGACGATTGGCATGGACCAGTTCGCTAACTTCGGCCTGAGGGAGAAGGTTCACGGGCACTCCTTCAAGTGGTTGATGTTCAGCATCTTCATGGGGATCCTCTTTGCCATCACCGTCCTTATGCGGCCTCGGGCTTGCGATCTTGGTCGCATTCTTCCTCGCAGTTTCCCCTTTCTACAGGCACCGGGTGCTAGCAGGCAGCCCGCTCACGAGGATGGCCCAGATCATCGTGGCCGCCGCCGTGAGGAAGTGAAGGGTGCGGATCCTGAGCGATCCGAAAGCGCTTTATGAGCTTAACCCGCAAGAGTATGCAAAGAAGGGGAAATTCAGGATCGACTCAACACCAACCTTGAGGAAGTAATTTGCATCAACTTCCACTTCTTCTGGGTTCCAACCTAAAATATTTCAACAGGATGGGCTATCGTGTGCATGATATCAGATTAATTTTTTGGGTTATGCTACGATTTAGCTATCCGTTTTTATTCTATTTATCGTTACTTGAGATAGTATTTTTCCAAAAGCAATTGCAATCATCAGATCATTGTCACGTCATGTATTTTCACATCAAATTCTTGGATAAAATCATTAGTAGATTCCTTCATTTCATAATTCTACATACATGAAAGTGAAATCATGGAGTAAAATGCGAGTGATCAAAAAAACACTTCATGAAATTATAGTTATATTTGTTTCACGGAAAATGTGATATTTCTAAAAAATGTTTTCCATGAAGTTATTGTTTCCAAGAAAATGACAATATTTTTTTTATGTTTAGTTAAAACCCAAAAATGAATTGAAAAATGTTTTCTATCGTTTAGTATAAAAAAATATGAATTGATTTTCATGAGAAAATTTTTAAAAATTCAGAATTTTAATTTTCTTTTCTTTTTTATTTTTCTTTTTCCTTCTTTCACAGTCAATTGCTAGCTGATCACAAGCAAGGGACAAGCTCCCCCAAGGTTGATGAGGCTCAAGCTCCCCAAATTTCGGTGAGCTGAGCCTTGCTAGCCTCAGGCAAGGCTCCACCTCATCAAATTTGGTGAGGTCGAGCGCGCTTGGGGCCAGCAAACTTGAGCCTTGCCAGATCGGTGAGTTTCAAGCTTGTTGCCAACTCATGAGGTCTCGAGATCGCCGTTACTTGCCGATGTCTTTTGACTCCTCAAGCTTGTTGCGACTCGTTGACCTCTAGCTCGGTTTGGCGGAATCTAGTGAGCTCGAGCTTGGCCAGCCTTTGGTGAGCTTGTCCCTCGCTTGTGGCTAGTCGTGAGCCCTATCTAGCCACTAGTCAAGTAAAAAGGAAAAAGAAAAAGGGGAAAAAAAGAATAAATAATAATTAATTTTTTGATTTTTTAATAAATTTTGTTCATAAGGAATGAATGTTTCATTAATTAAGGACCTGGACTTGAACTTAGGTTTGAGTGCCAGGGACCATAGCTCAAGCATCGGACCCGAGCATGGCATTTATGGACCCAGGCTCAGGTGCCCAAAGCATTGGGCATAGGCACTAGGGCTTCATGCCTGGCTTTGATAGACTTAGGTGCGACACCGAGGTCCTTGGCTTGGTCTTGATGAACCCGGGCTCGTGTGTGGAGACTTGGTCCCAAATGCCGAAGGCCCGGGAATTAGTGTCGGGGTTTCCATGCCAAATCGTAGAGTTTTGGGTTCAAACATCAGTATTTAGTCATATTTTGGAAAATGTTTTCTGTTTTTTAAAAAGGAAATTATTTTTCTGAATTTAAGTAGACTTTCACTCATTAACCCAATTGACCAAATACCAGAAAACGAGGCGCCAAACAATCATCTGAACAGAGGATATCTAAATAGACTTGTGGGGGCTCATACAGGCAATTAGAGGGAGGGTTTTCTTCCGCTGCGCGTTAGCAACTCAGTCCACCAGAAGGTTGGCCTCACGAGGGCACTGGGCTATGTGGACAGACTTATATTGGGCCAGTCTTCGCATGCGATCGTCGATCCATACCCACAAATTCCATGGGCTTTGATCTGCAACCGTCACATAGCTTAGCGAGGATAAGCTATCATTTTCAATCTCTACCAACAGATCGGTTCGTGTCTTCAAGTCAAAGTGGTCTTCCCAGCACAGCAGCGTCTCCAAAAGGGCTAGGGATCCTATCTCGATCACCGAAGAAGCTCCACTCAAATTTGCGAATCCTTCAACAAGAAATCCGTCCGAGTCTTGACGCATTCCTGCAATCGTTCCCTCCCGCGATCCTTCAGCAAGAGAGCCGTCTATATTGATTCGAGGGAACGTCTCGCGGGCGGGATCAAGATTGGCGCCTCCGGTTTTTCTTTCTTGCTCGAGTTTCTTAAGTTCCATCTTAGAAAATTCTCCTGCAATGCAAGGGCGGCTGCGACTACTGAGCTTGGGTCGAGCTGATGTGCTTGGCTGGACAATTGATTGAACAAGCATGTGCAGTGTCGGAAGATATGAGGTGAAACGTGATTCTCATGGTGGTTAACCATTCATTACTATTCAAGAGTAGCCACGCGACCGTACTTTGGTTATGGCTTGTCATGCTGTAAGTGCACCTCTTTCAAGGTATAATTTGATGTTTATTGTCGTGTCCGGCTGAGGTAATTATGGGTGTGGCCTTTGGACCTATCAACACCCGATCCGTGGCGAGAGACCCCCTCTCTACTCGCTGCCTAAGAAGTCGATGATAGGCATGGCTTCTCTATTTTTCGCCCCATTTTTCTTGTTAGCAGGGATTTGTTCAGGGTCTAGTGAAGGGAAAATTTGAAAAATTTCTCGTAGTTGGTAGATTGCTATAACTATAAGAAAATTTCAAATAGTGTTGGTGTAAAAAGTATAACAAGTAAGTTGATTATCAGGTAACATATTGAGAATTTTTAAACTTCCAAATAAATTAGTATATTATCAACTTTTCTGAAATTTTACAAGTATGGTAAGCAAATTATCATCGCTATAATAAATATATCAATTTAATAGTTTTTAACCGACTTCTTTAAATTGTTACCTTCACATTGTAACAATAAAAAATTTAAGCTAGCTCTTTTTCTTTTTCAGATGAAATCATATCCATTGATAGTGGTGTTTCTACTTCGAGTGAACCAATAGATTCATCATTTAATACCAAAGAAAAATTG